>JAKZAO010000004.1:14335511-14365240 GCA_023053555.1 Branchinecta lindahli | reverse complement strand
TGTACTATAAGATCCAACGTTCTAGTTCTAACTTTCTAGTTTCGACGAAAACAAATAAAACCTAATCCAAACAAAATGCAACGGAATCCAACCAGAGCGCAACTACTTATGCTGAACATAGCCCTATGATTCCTGAAGCCTTAAGATCCAACGTTCTAGTTTTGACAAACAAAATAAAACCTGTTCCAAAAAAAATGCAATGGAATCGAACCAAAGCGAAACTATTAGTTTTGACGAAAAAAATAAAGCCTTTCCAAACAAAATGCAATGGGATCCAACGTTCTAGTTTTGACGAAAAAAATAAAACCTTTTCCAAACAAAATGCAATGGAATCGAACCAGAGCGCAGCTATTTATACCGAACATAGCCCTATGATACCTGAAGCCTTAAGATCCAACGTTCTAGTTCTAACTTTCTAGTTTCGACGAAAAAAAAATAAAACCTAATCCAAACAAAATGCAACGAATCGAACCAGAGCGCAACTACTTATGCTGAACATAGCCCTATGATTCCTGAAGCCTTAAGATCCAACATTCTAGTTTTGACGAACAAAATAAAACCTGTTCCAAACAAAATACAATGGAATCGAACCAAAGCGAAACTATTTATGCCGAACATAGCACTAAGATACCTGAAGAACCTGAAGCCTTAAGATCCAACGTTCTAGTTCTAACTTTCTAGTTTCGACGAAAAAAAAAAAAACCTAATCCAAAAAAAATGCAATGGAATCGAACCAGAGCGCAACTATTTATGCCCAACATAGCCCTATGATACCTGAAGCCTTAAGATCCAACGTTCTAGTTCTAACTTTCTAGTTTCGACGAAAAAAAATTAAACCTGTTCCAAACAAAAAGCAATGGAATCGAACCAAAGCGCAACTGTTTTCGCCGAACATAGCCCTATAATACCTGAAGCCTTAAGATCCAACGTTCTAGTTCTGACGAACAAAATAAAACCTGTTCCAAACAAAATGCAATGGAATCGAACCAAAGCGAAACTATTTATGCCGCACATAGCACTAAGATACCTGAAGAACCTGAAGCCTTAAGATCCAACGTTCTAGTTCTAACTTTCTAGTTTTGACGAAAAAAATAAAGCCTTTTCCAAACAAAATGCAATGGAATCGAACCAGAGCGCAACTATTTCTACCGAACATAGCCCTATGATACCTGAAGCCTTAAGATCCAACGTTCTAGTTCTAACTTTCTAGTTTCGAAAAAAAATAAAATAAAACCTAATCCAAACAAAATGCAATGGAATCGAACCAGAGCGCAACTATTTATGCCGAGCATAGCCCTATGATACCTGAAGCCTTAAGATCCAACGTTCTAGTTCTAACTTTCTAGTTTCGACGAAAAAAAATTAAACCTGTTCCAAACAAAAAGCAATGGAATCGAACCAGAGCGCAACTATTTATGCCGAACATAGCCCTATGATACCTGAAGCCTTAAGATCCAACGTTCTAGTTCTAACTTTCTAGTTTCGACGAAAAAAAATTAAACCTGTTCCAAACAAAAAGCAATGGAATCGAACCAGAGCGCAACTACTTATGCCGAACATAGCCCTATGATACCTGAAGAATTAAGATCCAACGTTCTAGTTCTAACTTTCTAGTTTCGAAAAAAAATAAAATAAAACCTAATCCAAACAAAATGCAATGGAATCGAACCAGAGCGCAACTATTTATGCCGAACATAGCCCTATGATACCTGAAGCCTTAAGATCCAACGTTCTAGTTCTAACTTTCTAGTTTCGACGAAAAAAAATTAAACCTGTTCCAAACAAAAAGCAATGGAATCGAACCAGAGCGCAACTATTTATGCCGAACACAGTCCTATGATACCTGAAGCCTTAAGATCCAACGTTCTAGTTCTAATTTTCTAGTTTGTACGATAAAAATAAAACCTGTTCCACGGAAAATGCAATGTAATCGAACCAAAGCGGAACTATTTTTGCCGAACAGAATCCTAAGATACATGAAGAAATAAGATAGAACGATCTAATCCTAATTTCCTTTATCTTTTTTTAAATATCAACCTGTTCTTTTTTTTCTTTTTTTTTATTAAGGATAAATAAGCGGATACAACATGTCATGCGCGAGCAATTTGGTAGATCTTTGTCACTGTACATACAAAACAAGGACAACCAATACATAAACTTGTAAACAACCGATAACGTATTACATCAGCTGATTGTACTTTTCCAAAAATCGAGGTACGAAACGATTGCAGTATCGCTCGGTTCTACAAGAGATAGGCGCGAGTTTTGGAACTTTCATAGCCACATCTCGTTCGGGTCGGCTTCTTTCGGGAACATGAGGAGGAGGCAGGAAATGGCGATAAGTGGGATTACCAAGGAGTTTCAGTCCAAAATTTGTACAAAGGTGTTCCCTGCGCGCCGACAGGGTAGGAAGATTAAATTCATCCAGAAGGAATGAGTACGGCAATTCCATACGTAAAGCAATGGAATCGAACTAAAGCGCAATAGTGCTTGCCGAACAGAGCTTTAGGTTTGAACGTCTAAGAAAACTTACTTTCCGAAGGTATCGTCTGACGCCTTTTGGAATGCACCGGCTTTATTTTTACCAAAGTGTAAATTACAAAGGTTAAAACGTTAAGTCTGGAAATACAGAGAAATCTAAAATCAGCATCCTTCCCTCTAGAACTCCTGATGCAAATGAACACACTGACAATACTAAAACTGGCACTGGGAGGGGGGATAGTGAGATTAGAAGGTACATACCTAGAAATCTTACTGGAGACTAGGCGAAGGTAGCGTCTGACGTTGGAAACCATGCAGTGGACAAGATGAATTTTAACTTATTAACAACAGCATTGCAAAGCATCTATTCTGAAATCCAACCGTATCCAATCTCACCTCACCGACCATCGAATTCCAATGGAAAAGAAAAGCTCGCTACGAAACAAACCTATGATGGACTAGCTGCATCTGCTGATATGGTTCGGGTCGCTTTAAAAGGGGATTCAGATGCGGTTGGCAAAGCAAAAGCAAACAATTTAGCATTCCGATCTCGGTGTCTTAGCTCTTCCTTTTCCTGCCATAGTAAATTACCCAAAAGTCCCGTGTTTCATAATGGTCCCTACCATGTGAACATCTAACGAACCCCTGATCCCTAACAAATGAAGACAAAATACAATGAAATCTTAGCATGTAGAGCCAGCCATGCACAATAAATTCCCGAAACTTTTCTTGGGGGTGCAAATAAATATGACAGCAGCCAGTGATACAAAGAAACATGATGACGGTACTGGAACTAGTACTGAGAGGAAAGGGGAGGGGCAGACAGCTTTGAAATTAATGTTACAACCTGACCTGAAAATCCTACGCTAAATGGAGAGAGGGAGAGGAGGAGCCACACACTACAGAGATCGGTCGACTGGGCTAACTAAAATTCACTCACCCACCACGACCAAGTAGAATCCTCGTTTTTTTCTCATCAATTTGGCTGAAAAGGGAAATGAAATTTAACTCCACGAAAAGAATCACAGTTATGGGATAAATGTGATCTGCATTTGAACTCGCAAGCACTAATGTCCGATCATTCTGAAATGGCTGATGGTCTCCAGCCCTTAAAGATCTATATTAACTATAAAACCAACGAAACCTACTTCCGTACTTGCTCGATCCATCCATTCTGCTAGAAGTCAACAGGCCTGGAAAAAGACTAAAACAGCCAAAGCCGGTAGTTTGCTGAGAGCACCTAGTTTTTATGTCCAAGTATTTTAATATACTGAGCAGTGACAGGGGTACTGTTGCCTTCGTAAGAACCATAAGGCATTGGTAGTACCGCAGTAGGGTAAGCATTACGCGGATCTTGGCCTTTGATCAGCACCATCTAGCGGCCATAATCTAAGCGCTGCTTCGTCTAGGTCGGGAACGACAGATGGCGTGTACAACGAGACAACCATTCCGTTGAAAATAGTTCTACAGCAGCGCCATTTAACGGTCAAAATCCAGAATTTGCACAGACTAGGAGCAATAGATGGCTGAACTGCAACGTGGCGACAACGAACACCAATCGAATAGCGCGACTCCACCCACTCCTATAACCGAGGATAGCTGACTATCAAAAGCCAGGTTCGTGGCCTGAATTTTTTTTTTAGGTCCAATGTCGCGGCTCAATTCTGGACTTCACCAACGAGCCCGGCTTTTCCCCCCAAACTTTCCCCTCCCCTACCTCACCCGTAAAATAGTCAGAATTCCTTACCTCAAAATATTTCACTAAGTCGGTTTTAGAAAAGTTCAGGGAGGACTGACAAGCGCCTGGATGAAACGGTTCGAGTACCGCACTTGTTGGCAGAAGCAATCTCTCGACCTAAAATAGTGATCAGCTTCAAAATGCAGCTCTGAAGGGTGTTTATTATCATCTTGCATCAATCAGTGCAAAGTGTCGACAACCTTCCAAAAAAAGTTCTGCAGCAGCGCCATCTAACGATCGGAATTCAGACTTTGCATCGATTAGGAGCGATAGATGGCTGATACTGCAATGTAGCGACAACGAACACCAATCGAATAGCTCGGTTGAAGAAGACACGACTCCACCCACTCCTATAACCGAGGATAGCTGAGTATCAAAAGCTGATCCTTACCAGCAGGATAAAAATTGCCAGAGTAAGAGCCAGGTTCGTTGACTGAAGTTTTTTTTTTAGGTCCAATGTCGCAGCTCAACTCTGGACTTCACCAATGAGCCCGCTTTTTCCCCAAAATCCCCCCCCTCTACCTCATCCGTATAATAGTCAGAATTCCTTACCTCAAAATATTTCACGAAATCGGTTTTAGATAAGTTCAGGGAGGACTGACAAGCGCCTGGATGCAGAAAGAAACGGTTCGAATACCGCAGTTGTTGGCAGAAGCAATCTCTCGACCTAAAATAGTAATCAGCTTCAAAATGCAGCTCTGAAGGGTGTTTAAACAATATTAATCGGTCGAAAAATCCCCGTTAAGGCAGCCTATACGCTACTATACGCTAGCCTACCTTTGTCGTTATGGGAAGGGAATGGGAGAGTTTAAGATGTTTTTAATGGTTGACGTGGCATTTCTGTCTGATCAAAGTAGATGTCGTCAATATAAATAACAAAGAAAAAATCAAATTAAAGATTTAAAGACTCCTTGAGCCCAAGCTGGCTGGGAAATCTGTATTTCTAAAAACGAAATGTCAGCTACAATGTTTGACAGCGAAATCCCGGCCAAAATATGAAACCATGCAAAAACAAAGTTTGTTTTCCCTAAAGCAATCTCTAAAAAGTTACCCCAAGCGGACTGCGAATACACTTATATTTCGGCCCTTCTTGGCAAGAAGGGTCCTCTTCGAAATCGGTGCTCAAGCTGTTACCTAGTTGCAGGTAACCGTAGCCTAGGCTTTTAAACAATACCCGTTGTAGCTCAATGTAACGAAACAACCTAGCCTACGCCTAACCCAGTCATATTAACGACAGCTTGAGCACCAAGCCTGAAGAGGACCTCTGCCAAGAAGGGCCGAAATATAGCTCTAATAAAATGTAGCTGACAGATATACGTACTGTAAATAGGATGGAACGCCACCTAGTTCGCAGTCAGTTGGGGTTGCCTTCTAAACTAGGCTAACTTTCTCTTCCTTCGGGACCTAAACTTAAACCTGCTTAATTCCTCCGATGCTTTCATGGGCAGTGTATTAGAAAACATCTCAAGTACAGTAAAAAAAATAAAACCTAATCCAAACAAAATGCAATGGAATCGAACCAAAGCGAAACTATTTATCCAACGTTCTAGTTTTGACGAAAAAAATAAACAAAATGCAATGGAATCGAACCAAAGCGAAAACTATTTATCCAACGTTCTAGTTTTGACGAAAAAATAAAACCTTTTCCAAACAAAATGCAATGGAATCGAACCAGAGCGCAGCTATTTATACCGAACATAGCCCTATGATACCTGAAGCCTTAAGATCCAACATTCTAGTTCTAACTTTCTAGTTTCGACGAAAAAAAAAAAAAAAACCTAATCCAAACAAAATGCAATGGAATCGAACCAGAGCGCAACTATTTATGCCGAACATAGCCCTATGATACCTGAAGCCTTAAGATCCAACGTTCTAGTTCTAACTTTCTAGTTTCGACGAAAAAAACTAAAACATAATCCAAACAAAATGCAACGGAATCGAACCAGAGCGCAACTACTTATGCTGAACATAGCCCTATGATTCCTGAAGCCTTAAGATCCAACGTTCTAGTTTTGACGAACAAAATAAAACCTGTTCCAAACAAAATGCAATGGAATCGAACCAAAGCGAAACTATTTATGCCGAACATAGCACTAAGATACCTGAAGAACCTGAAGCCTTAAGATCCAACGTTCTAGTTCTAACTTTCTAGTTTTGACGAAAAAAATTAAGCCTTTTCCAAACAAAATGCAATGGAATCGAACCAGAGCGCAACTATTTATACCGAACATAGCCCTATGATACCTGAAGCCTTAAGATCCAACGTTCTAGTTCTAACTTTCTAGTTTCGACGAAAAAAAAAATAAAACCTAATCCAAACAAAATGCAATGGAATCGAACCAGAGCGCAACTATTTATGCCCAACATAGCCCTATGATACCTGAAGCCTTAAGATCCAACGTTCTAGTTCTAACTTTCTAGTTTCGACGAAAAAAAATTAAACCTGTTCCAAACAAAAAGCAATGGAATCGAACCAGAGCGCAACTATTTATGCCGAACATAGCCCTATGATACCTGAAGCCTTAAGATCCAACGTTCTAGTTCTAACTTTCTAGTTTCGTCGAAAAAAAATTAAACCTGTTCCAAACAAAAAGCAATGGAATCGAACCAGAGCGCAACTACTTATGCCGAACATAGCCCTATGATACCTGAAGACTTAAGATTCAATGTTCTAGTTCTAATTTTCTAGTTTTTACGAAAAAAACAAGAGCTACGAGCTCATATGGCACTTGTTACGAGTAAGCGGTACAAGAAAGTAGAAGAGAACGTCACAAACTACACCCGCCAACCAAAAATGCGGTTCGGACCTAGAAACAGAATATGCAGTTTCACTCAAGTCTGAGCATTTCTGGCATCGCCTCGGATCATCTGGTGAAAATGACTGTTGTAACTTTCAAGTTTCAGCCCAATAAATTTCACTTGTTTGATCCCTAGACGTACCACACCTTTTCCGTTACCTACCTCCAACTTGTGTTGCTGCTAGTTCTAATTTTCTAGTTTATAAGAAAAAAAAATTAAACCTGTTCCAAACAAAATGCAATGGAATCGAACCAAAGCGAAACTATTTATGCCGAACATAGCCCTAAGATACCTGAAGAACCTGAAGCCTTAAATCCAACGTTCTAGTTCTAACTTCTAACAAAACACTTCTAACAAAACTAACTTTTAACAAAAAGCAATGGAATCGAACCAAAGCGCAACTATTTTCGCAGAATATAGCCCTATGATACTTGAAGCCTTAAGATCCAACGTTCTAGTTCTAACTTTCTAGTTTCGACGAAAACAAATAAAACCTAATCCAAACAAAATGCAACGGAATCCAACCAGAGCGCAACTACTTATGCTGAACATAGCCCTATGATTCCTGAAGCCTTAAGATCCAACGTTCTAGTTTTGACAAACAAAATAAAACCTGTTCCAAAAAAATGCAATGGAATCGAACCAAAGCGAAACTATTAGTTTTGACGAAAAAAATAAAGCCTTTTCCAAACAAAATACAATGGGATCCAACGTTCTAGTTTTGACGAAAAAAATAAAACCTTTTCCAAACAAAATGCAATGGAATCGAACCAGAGCGCAGCTATTTATACCGAACATAGCCCTATGATACCTGAAGCCTTAAGATCCAACATTCTAGTTTTGACCAACAAAATAAAACCTGTTCCAAACAAAATGCAATGGAATCGAACCAAAGCGAAACTATTTATGCCGAACATAGCACTAAGATACCTGAAGAACCTGAAGCCTTAAGATCCAACGTTCTAGTTCTAACTTTCTAGTTTCGACGAAAAAAAAAAAACCTAATCCAAACAAAATGCAATGGAATCGAACCAGAGCGCAACTATTTATGCCCAACATAGCCCTATGATACCTGAAGCCTTAAGATCCAACGTTCTAGTTCTAACTTTCTAGTTTCGACGAAAAAAAAAATTAAACCTGTTCCAAACAAAAAGCAATTGAATCGAACCAAAGCGCAACTGTTTTCGCCGAACATAGCCCTATAATACCTGAAGCCTTAAGATCCAACGTTCTAGTTCTGACGAACAAAATAAAACCTGTTCCAAACAAAATGCAATGGAATCGAACCAAAGCGAAACTATTTATGCCGAACATAGCACTAAGATACCTGAAGAACCTGAAGCCTTAAGATCCAACGTTCTAGTTCTAACTTTCTAGTTTTGACGAAAAAAATAAAGCCTTTTCCAAACAAAATGCAATGGAATCGAACCAGAGCGCAACTATTTCTACCGAACATAGCCCTATGATACCTGAAGCCTTAAGATCCAACGTTCTAGTTCTAACTTTCTAGTTTCGAAAAAAAATAAAATAAAACCTAATCCAAACAAAATACAATGGAATCGAACCAGAGCGCAACTATTTATGCCGAACATAGCCCTATGATACCTGAAGCCTTAAGATCCAACGTTCTAGTTCTAACTTTCTAGTTTCGACGAAAAAAAATTAAACCTGTTCCAAACAAAAAGCAATGGAATCGAACCAGAGCGCAACTATTTATGCCGAACATAGCCCTATGATACCTGAAGCCTTAAGATCCAACGTTCTAGTTCTAACTTTCTAGTTTCGACGAAAAAAAATTAAACCTGTTCCAAACAAAAAGCAATGGAATCGAACCAGAGCGCAACTACTTATGCCGAACATAGCCCTATGATACCTGAAGAATTAAGATACAATGTTCTAGTTCTAATTTTCTAGTTTTTACGAAAAAAACAAGAACTATGAGCTCATATGGCACTTGTTACGAGTAAGCGGTACAAGAAAGTAGAAGAGAACGTCACAAACTACACCCGCCATCCAAAAATGCGGTTCGGACCTAGAAATAGAATATGCAGTTTCACTCAAGTCTGAGCATTTCTGGCATCGCCTCGGATGATCTGGGGAAAATGACTGTTGTAACTTCCAAGTTTCAGCCCAATAAATTCACTTGTTTGATCCCTAGACGTGCCACACCTTTTCCGTTACCTCCCTCCAACTGCCCCTACCGCGGCCGAATCTGGCTCGGACACGTGAACTGATCATCTGAAGCATCTTCTCTCACCACCTATCAAGTTTCACTAGAATCTGCGCGTTTTTCCGTAGGTTCCGCCCCCCCCCCACACCGTGGCCGGATCCGGTTCGGACGGTAAAATATGTCATATAGGGCATATGCTTACTCTACACCAAATCTCATTTGAATCGCTGCACTTGTTTGACCCCTATGTGAGCCACATAATTTTTCCGGGACTCCCCCTACTGTGGCTGAATAAGACTTGGAAACATGAAAGTCGCATCTCTGACATCTCTTCTTCCCGTCCGTCAAGTTCGACTGGAATCGGAGGGTAGCCTATCCAATCCCTCGATCAGAAGTGTTTCACGAGTTTTCCGGTGCCCGCCTCCAACCCCTTCACAATTATCGGATCCAATCCGGACTTGACAGTGGAACATCAGAGAAGATATTTCTTTCCACCTGCCAAATTCTATTTAAATCCGATCACCCGTTCAAAAGTTATGCATGCCACTAGATTCCGGATTCCCCATCCCTCGACTCCCCCCGCGATGTTCGGATGGGGGAAACGACTATTCTTAAAGCACAACTCTTACTAGAAATATATTTTCCCTATGAAATGGATCAGAAATTTTTTTTTCGAAAATACCATTACTTTCCATCTGAAATTAGCTATTTTCTTGTTAGCTCCGGTCGACTATGTCCAGCCTTCCTGCTCTCCGACGCGGCGGCTGGGCGCAGAACATTTGAAAACTGATCGCACCGTGGTTCAAAAGTGTGAAAACTAAGCAAATAAAAGAAGTAATAAACAAAAGCTTCTCAGATCCTTATGTGTGAAAGAGTTGTCAGCAGACGTTGATGACCCCGGCAATCGTTTCGTTGTGTGACGAGTAAAACTCGGCAAGGCAAAAAAAGCTCTAAAATTTCGTAGGCACAAAACGAAACAATGGAGAAAGGTGGGGATTTTAGAAGCTTATAATTCTATATGGGAGCTAGGCATATTATAAAAAGCAGAATAAGCAAGAGGGGTCCTTTAAGTCAGTCTGTTCGAGTCACTGAAATGCCTGCCAAGTTTCATCGTCGTAGTACATCGGGAAGTACCGAACTCGCGGGATTGCGAGAAATTCGGACCCCCCAACTCCCGCACAGTGCCCGGATGCGGTCCGGTTATGTTAATGACGTATCTACGACTTATGATTGTTCATCCGACCAAGTTTCATCCCGATCCCTTCACTCTATAAGTGTTTTCCCATATTTCCGTTTCCACCCTTCAACTCCCGCGAAAATCACCGGATCCGGTCCGGATTTGAAGCGGGACGTCTGAGACACGAGGTCTATCTAAATATCAAGTTTCATTAAGATCCGGTCATCCGCTAAAAAGGTAAAATACCTCAATTTTCCTGATTCCTCTCCCTGCAACCACCCCCCCGGCCCCCCAGATGGTCGGATCGGAGAAACGATTCTCTCAAGTCAATCTGTTGGGGTCACTGACGCGCCTGCCAAGTTTCATCGTCCTAGCACATCAGGAAGTACCGAACTCGCGGGATCACTCGAAATTCGGATCCCCGCCCCCCCAACTTTCCCACGGTGACCGGATCCGGCCCGGTTATACCATTCACGTATCTAGTACGTGTGCTTGTTCTAACCACCAAGTTTCATCCCGAACCCTACACTCTAAGCGTTTCCCAAGATTTCCGGTTCCCCCCTCCAGCTCCCCCCAAAGTCACCGGATCCGGTCCAGATTTTAGTCCGGTCGTCTGGGGTACGAGGTCTTTCCGAATACCAAGTTTCATTAAGATCCGGTCACCCGTTCAGAAGTTATAAATTCCTAAATATTCCGGATTTCCCCTCCCTCCACTCCCCCCACGATGTTCGGATGGGGAAAGTGACTATTTCCAACTTAATCATTTGGGGTCCCTGATATTCCTGCCAAGTTTCATCGTCTTAGCTTATGTTGAAGTACCCGAACTAGAAAACCTGGACCGACCGACCGACAGACCAACCGACGGACGGACAGAAATTGCGATCGCTATATGGCACTTGGCCGAAGGACAAGTGCCATAAAACCTGTTCCAAACAAAATGCAACGGAATCGAACCAAAGCGCAACTATCTTAACCGAGCAGAGCCCTAAGATACCTGAAGCCTTAAATAGATCCTTCTAAGTCTAATTTTCTAGTTTATAAGAAATAAAAATAAAACCTTTCCAAACAAAATGCAATGGAATCGAACCAAAGCGAAACTATTTATGCCGAACATAGCCCTAAGATACCAGAAGAACCTGAAGCCATAAGATCCAACGTTCTAGTTCTAATTTTCTAGTTTTGACGAAAAAAATAAAACCAATTAGTTTATAACGAACCAATTAGTTTATAAGAAATAAAAAAAAAACCTGTTCCAAACAAAATGCAACGGAATCGAACCAAAGCGAAACTATTCATGCCGAACATAGCCCTAAGATACCTCAAGAACCTGAAGCCTTAAGATCCAACGTTCTAGTTCTAATTTCTAAAATAAAACCTGTTCCAAACAAAATGCAATGGAATCGAACTAAAGCGCAACTATTTATGCCGAACATAGCCCTATGATACCTAAAGCCTTAAGATCCAACGTTCTAGTTCTAACTTTCTAGTCTCGACGAAATAAATAAAACCTGTTCCAAACAAAATGCAATGGAATCGAACCAGAGCGCAACTATTTATGCCGAACATAGCCCTATGTTACCTGAAGCCCTAAGATCCAACGTTCTAGTTCTAATTTTCTAGTTTTTAAGAAAAAATAAAATCTGTTCCAACCAAAATGCAATGGAATCGAACCAGAGCGCAACTATTTATGCCGAACACAGTCCTATGATACCTGAAGCCTTAAGATCCAACGTTCTAGAAATTAGAAAATTTTCTAGTTTGTACGATAAAAATAAAACCTGTTCCACGGAAAATGCAATGTAATCGAACCAAAGCGGAACTATTTTTGCCGAACAGAATCCTAAGATACATGAAGAAATAAGATAGAACGATCTAATCCTAATTTCCTTTATCTTTTTTTAAATATCAACCTGTTCTTTTTTTTCTTTTTTTTTTATTAAGGATAAATAAGCGGATACAACATGTCATGCGCGAGCAATTTGGTAGATCTTTGTCACTGTACATACAAAACAAGGACAACCAATACATAAACTTGTAAACAACCGATAACGTATTACATCAGCTGATTGTACTTTTCCAAAAATCGAGGTACGAAACGATTGCAGTATCGCTCGGTTCTACAAGAGATAGGCGCGAGTTTTGGAACTTTCATAGCCACATCTCGTTCGGGTCGGCTTCTTTCGGGAACATGAGGAGGAGGCAGGAAATGGCGATAAGTGGGATTACCAAGGAGTTTCAGTCCAAAATTTGTACAAAGGTGTTCCCTGCGCGCCGATAGGGTAGGAAGATTAAATTCATCCAGAAGGAATGAGTACGGCAATTCCATACGTAAAGCAATGGAATCGAACTAAAGCGCAATAGTGCTTGCCGAACAGAGCTTTAGGTTTGAACGTCTAAGAAAACTTACTTTCCGAAGGTATCGTCTGACGCCTTTTGGAATGCACCGGCTTTATTTTTACCAAAGTGTAAATTACAAAGGTTAAAACGTTAAGTCTGGAAATACAGAGAAGTCTAAAATCAGCATCCTTCCCTCTAGAACTCCTGATGCAAATGAACACACTGACAATACTAAAACTGGCACTGGGAGGGGGGATAGTGAGATTAGAAGGTACATACCTAGAAATCTTACTGGAGACTAGGCGAAGGTAGCGTCTGACGTTGGAAACCATGCAGTGGACAAGATGAATTTTAACTTATTAACAACAGCATTGCAAAGCATCTATTCTGAAATCCAACCGTATCCAATCTCACCTCACCTACCATCGAATTCCAATGGAAAAGAAAAGCTCGCTACGAAACAAACCTATGATGGACTAGCTGCATCTGCTGATATGGTTCGGGTCGCTTTAAAAGGGGATTCAGATGCGGTTGGCAAAGCAAAAGCAAACAATTTAGCATTCCGATCTCGGTGTCTTAGCTCTTCCTTTTCCTGCCATAGTAAATTACCCAAAAGTCCCGTGTTTCATAATGGTCCCTACCATGTGAACATCTAACGAACCCCTGATCCCTAACAAATGAAGACAAAATACAATGAAATCTTAGCATGTAGAGCCAGCCATGCACAATAAATTCCCGAAGCTTTTCTTGGGGGTGCAAATAAATATGACAGCAGCCAGTGATACAAAGAAACATGATGACGGTACTGGAACTAGTACTGAGAGGAAAGGGGAGGGGCAGACAGCTTTGAAATTAATGTTACAACCTGACCTGAAAATCCTACGCTAAATGGAGAGAGGGAGAGGAGGAGCCACACATTACAGAGATCGGTCGACTGGGCTAACTAAAATTCACTCACCCACCACGACCAAGTAGAATCCTCGTTTTTTTCTCATCAATTTGGCTGAAAAGGGAAATGAAATTTAACTCCACGAAAAGAATCACAGTTATGGGATAAATGTGATCTGCATTTGAACTCGCAAGCACTAATGTCCGATCATTCTGAAATGGCTGATGGTCTCCAGCCCTTAAAGATCTATATTAACTATAAAACCAACGAAACCTACTTCCGTACTTGCTCGATCCATCCATTCTGCTAGAAGTCAACAGGCCTGGAAAAATACTAAAACAGCCAAAGCCGGTAGTTTGCTGAGAGCACCTAGTTTTTATGTCCAAGTATTTTAATATACTGAGCAGTGACAGGGGTACTGTTGCCTTCGTAAGAACCATAAGGCATTGGTAGTACCGCAGTAGGGTAAGCATTACGCGGATCTTGGCCTTTGATCAGCACCATCTAGCGGCCATAATCTAAGCGCTGCTTCGTCTAGGTCGGGAACGACAGATGGCGTGTACAACGAGACAACCATTCCGTTGAAAATAGTTCTACAGCAGCGCCATTTAACGGTCAAAATCCAGAATTTACACAGACTAGGAGCAATAGATGGCTGAACTGCAACGTGGCGACAACGAACACCAATCGAATAGCGCGACTCCACCCACTCCTATAACCGAGGATAGCTGACTATCAAAAGCCAGGTTCGTGGCCTGAATTTTTTTTTTAGGTCCAATTCAAATTCAAACACCAATCGAATAGCCCGACTCCACCCACTCCTATAACCGAGGATAGCTGACTATCAAAAGCTGATTCTTATCAGCAGGATAAAAATTTCCAGAGTAAGAGCCAGGTTCGTGGCCTGAAGTTTTTTTTTAGGTCCAATGTCGCGGCTCAATTCTGGACTTCACCAACGAGCCCGGCTTTTCCCCCCAAACTTTCCCCTCCCCTACCTCATCCGTAAAATAGTCAGAATTCCTTACCTCAAAATATTTCACTAAGTCGGTTTTAGAAAAGTTCAGGGAGGACTGACAAGCGCCTGGATGAAACGGTTCGAGTACCGCAGTTGTTGGCAGAAGCAATCTCTCGACCTAAAATAGTGATCATCTTCAAAATGCAGCTCTGAAGGGTGTTTATCATCATCTTGCATCAATCAGTGCAAAGTGTCGACAACCTTCCAAAAAAAGTTCTGCAACAGCGCCATCTAACGATCGGAATTCAGACTTTGCATCGATTAGGAGCGATAGATGGCTGATACTGCAATGTAGCGACAACGAACACCAATCGAATAGCTCGGTCGAAGAAGACACGACTCCACCCACTCCTATAACCGAGCATAGCTGAGTCTGCTGAGTATCAAAAGCTGATCCTTACCAGCAGGATAAAAATTGCCAGAGTAAGAGCCAGGTTCGTTGACTGAAGTTTTTTTTTTAGGTCCAATGTCGCGGCTCAACTCTGGACTTCACCAATGAGCCCGCTTTTTCCCCAAAATCCCCCCCCCTCTACCTCATCCGTATAATAGTCAGAATTCCTTACCTCGAAATATTTCACGAAATCAGTTTTAGACAAGTTCAGGGAGGACTGACAAGCGCCTGGATGCAGAAAGAAACGGTTCGAATACCGCAGTTGTTGGCACAAGCAATCTCTCGACCTAAAATAGTAATCAGCTTCAAAATGCAGCTCTGAAGGGTGTTTAAACAATATTAATCGGTCGAAAAATCCCCGTTAAGGCAGCCTATACGCTACTATACGCTAGCCTACCTTTGTCGTTATGGGAAGGGAATGGGAGAGTTTAAGATGTTTTTAATGGTTGACGTGGCATTTCTGTCTGATCAAAGTAGATGTCGTCAATATAAATAACAAAGAAAAAATCAAATTAAAGATTTAAAGACTCCTTGAGCCCAAGCTGGCTGGGAAATCTGTATTTCTAAAAACGAAATGTCAGCTACAATGTTTGACAGCGAAATCCCGGCCAAAATATGAAACCATGCAAAAACAAAGTTTGTTTTCCTAAAGCAATCTCTAAAAAGTTACCCCAAGCGGACTGCGAATACACTTATATTTCGGCCCTTCTTGGCAAGAAGGGTCCTCTTCGAAATCGGTGCTCAAGCTGTTACCTAGTTGCAGGTAACCGTAGCCTAGGCTTTTAAACAATACCCGTTGTAGCTCAATGTAACGAAACAACCTAGCCTACGCCTAACCCAGTCATATTAACGACAGCTTGAGCACCAAGCCTGAAGAGGACCTCTGCCAAGAAGGGCCGAAATATAGCTCTAATAAAATGTAGCTGACAGATATACGTACTGTAAATAGGATGGAACGCCACCTAGTTCGCAGTCAGTTGGGGTTGCCTTCTAAACTAGGCTAACTTTCTCTTCCTTCGGGACCTAAACTTAAACCTGCTTAATTCCTCCGATGCTTTCATGGGCAGTGTATTAGAAAACATCTCAAGTACAGTAAAAAAAATAAAACCTAATCCAAACAAAATGCAATGGAATCGAACCAAAGCGAAACTATTTATCCAACGTTCTAGTTTTGACGAAAAAAATAAACAAAATGCAATGGAATCGAACCAAAGCGAAAACTATTTATCCAACGTTCTAGTTTTGACGAAAAAAATAAAACCTTTTCCAAACAAAATGCAATGGAATCGAACCAGAGCGCAGCTATTTATACCGAACATAGCCCTATGATACCTGAAGCCTTAAGATCCAACGTTCTAGTTCTAACTTTCTAGTCTCGACGAAATAAATAAAATCTGTTCCAAAGAAAACGCAATGGAATCGAAGCCTTAAGATCCAACGTTCTAGTTCTAACTTTCTAGTTTCGACGAAAAAAAATTAAACCTGTTCTAAACAAAAAGCAATGGAATCGAACCAGAGCGCAACTATTTATGCCGAACATAGCCCTATGATACCTGAAGCCTTAAGATCCAACGTTCTAGTTCTAACTTTCTAGTTTTGACGAAAAAAAATAAAGCCTTTTCCAAACAAAATGCA
This sequence comes from Branchinecta lindahli, assembly GCA_023053555.1. Taxonomy (NCBI): domain Eukaryota; kingdom Metazoa; phylum Arthropoda; class Branchiopoda; order Anostraca; family Branchinectidae; genus Branchinecta; species Branchinecta lindahli. The sequence continues at coordinate 14,348,608 of JAKZAO010000004.1, read as the reverse complement.
ATGGAATCGAACCAGAGCGCAACTATTTATACCGAACATAGCCCTATGATACCTGAAGCCTTAAGATCCAACGTTCTAGTTCTAACTTTCTAGTTTCGACGAAAAAAAAAATAAAACCTAATCCAAACAAAATGCAATGGAATCGAACAAGAGCGCAACTATTTATGCCGAACATAGCCCTATGATACCTGAAGCCTTAAGATCCAACGTTCTAGTTCTAACTTTCTAGTTTCGACGAAAAAAAATTAAACCTGTTCCAAACAAAAAGCAATGGAATCGAACCAGAGCGCAACTACTTATGCCGAACATAGCCCTATGATACCTGAAGACTTAAGATTCAATGTTCTAGTTCTAATTTTCTAGTTTTTACGAAAAAAACAAGAGCTACGAGCTCATATGGCACTTGTTACGAGTAAGCGGTACAAGAAAGTAGAAGAGAACGTCACAAACTACACCCGCCATCCAAAAATGCGGTTCGGACCTAGAAACAGAATATGCAGTTTCACTCAAGTCTGAGCATTTCTGGCATCGCCTCGGATCATCTGGGGAAAATGACTGTTGTAACTTTCAAGTTTCAGCCCAATAAATTTCACTTGTTTGATCCCTAGACGTGCCACACCTTTTCCGTTACCTCCCTCCAACTGCCCCTACCGCGGCCGAATCTGGCTCGGACACGTAAACTGATCATCTGAAGCATCTTCTCTCACCACCTATCAAGTTTCACCGCGTTTTTCCGTAGGTTCCGGCCTCCCCATCCACACCGTGGCCGGATCCGGTTCGGACGGTAAAATATGTCATATAGGGCATATGCTTACTCTACACCAAATCTCATATGAATCGCTGCACTTGTTTGACCCCTATGTGAGCCACATAATTTTTCCGGGACTCCCCCTACTGTGGCCGAATAAGACTTGGAAACATGAAAGTCGCATCTCTGACATCTCTTCTTCCCGTCCGTCAAGTTCGACTGGAATCGGAGGGTAGCCTATCCAATCCCTCGATCAGAAGTGTTTCACGAGTTTTCCGGTGCCCGCCTCCAACCCCTTCACAATTATCGGATCCAATCCGGACTTGACAGTGGAACATCAGAGAAGATATTTCTTTCCACCTGCCAAATTCTATTTAAATCCGATCACCCGTTCGAAAGTTATGCATGCCACTAGATTCCGGATTCCCCATCCCTCGACTCCCCCCGCGATGTTCAGATGGGGGAAACGACTATTCTTAAGTCAGTCTGTTCGAGTCACTGAAATGCCTGCCAAGTTTCATCGTCATAGTACATCGGGAAGTACCGAACTCGCGGGATAGCGAGAAATCCGGACCCCCCCAACTCCCGCACAGTGCCCGGATGCGGTTCGGTTATGTTAATGACGTATCTACGACTTATGATTGTTCATCCGACCAAGTTTCATAAGTGTTTTCCCATATTTCCGTTTCCACCCTTCAACTCCCGCGAAAATCACCGGATCCGGTCCGGATTTGAAGCGGGACGTCTGGGACACGAGGTCTATCAAAATATCAAGTTTCATTAAGATCCGGTCATCCGCTAAAAAGGTAAAATACCTCAATTTTCCTTATTCCTCTCCCTGCAACCCCCCCCCCCCCCCGGCCCCCCAGATGGTCGGATCGGAGAAACGATTCTCTCAAGTCAATCTGTTGGGGTCACTGACACGCCTGCCAAGTTTCATCGTCCTAGCACATCAGGAAGTACCGAACTCGCGGGATCACTCGAAATTCGGATCCCCCACCCCTACTTTCCCACGGTGACCGGATCCGGCCCGGTTATACCATTCACGTATCTAGTACGTGTGCTTGTTCTTCCCACCTAGTTTCATCCCGAACCCTACACTCTAAGCGTTTCACAAGATTTCCGGTTCCCCCCTCCAGCTCCCCCCAAAGTCACCGGATCCGGTCCAGATTTTAGTCCGGTCGTCTGGGGTACGAGGTATTTCCGAATACCAAGTTTCATTAAGATCCGGTCACCCGTTCAGAAGTTATAAATTCCTAAATATTCCGGATTTCCCCTCCCTCCACTCCCCCACGATGTTCGGATCGGGAAAGTGACTATTTCCAACTTAATCATTTGGGGTCCCTGATATTCCTGCCAAGTTTCATCGTCTTAGCTTATGTTGAAGTACCCGAACTAGAAAACCCGGACCGACCGACCGACAGACCGACCGACGGACGGACAGAAATTGCGATCGCTATATGGCACTTGGCCGAAGGACAAGTGCCATAAAAACCTGTTCCAAACAAAATGCAATGGAATCGAACCAAAGCGCAACTATCTTAACCTAGCAGAGCCCTAAGATACCTGAAGCCTTAAAGGACACCTGAACGATCCTACCATACTTCCATGAACCCCTCAGATCGTCCTTCACAGTACCGGTACAGAGAAGACGAATTTTTTCGCTCCGTGATTTCGGCGCTATCCACTCTTGAAGTTCTAAGTCTCCCTATGGCGATTCGTTACGACCTCCCAAGACAAATTTAGCGCCAATATTTAAACTGTCATTATCGCATGGATAAACGTACGTTAATAACGCATGGATGGATAAACAGCGCATGGATGGATAAACGCATGGACTGTTACGGCGTGGACTGTTACAACATGAACTGTTACGCATGGACTGTTACAACTGTTACGGCGAGCGTTACGATCAAGACAAGTCGGAAAAAAGGCTGAAAATTATAGCACGGTGAAACTTCATCCGATTTTAGTCCGGTTTTCGAGAGATAAATGGTAAGCAGTATGTAAAAGTGGCAATTTAGGGTGTTAGACTTCATTCAGATGACCTTTAAATAGATCCTGCTAGTTCTAATTTTCTAGTTTATAAGAAAAAAAAAAAAACCTGTTCCAAACAAAATGCAATAGAATCGAACCAAAGCGAAATTATTTATGCCGAACATAGCCCTACGATACCTGAAGCCTCAAGATCCAACGTTCTAGTTCTAATTTTCTAGTTTTTACGAAAAAAAATAAAACCTGTTTCAAACAAAATGCAATGGAATCGAACCAAAGCGCAACTATCTAAACCGAGCAGAGCTCTAAGATACCTGAAGCCTTAATTAGATCCTGCTAGTTCTAATTTTCTAGTTTATAAGAAAAAAAATAAAACCTGTTCCAAACAAAATGCAATGGAATCGAACCAAAGCGAAACTATTTATGCCGAACCATAAGATCCAACGTTCTAGTTCTAATTTTCTAAAATAAAACCTGTTCCAAACACAATGCAATGGAATCGAACCAAAGCGCAACTATTTATGCCGAACATAGCCCTATGATACCTGAAGCCTCAAGATCCAACGTTATAATTCTAACTTTCTAGTTTTTACGCAAAAATAAAACCTGTTCCATACAAAAAGCAATGGAATCGAATCAAAGCGCAACTGTCTTTACCGAGCAGAGCCCTAAGATACCTGAAGCCTTAAATTGATCCTTCTAAGTCTAATTTTCTAGTTTATAAGAAATAAAAATAAAACCTTTCCAAACAAAATGCAATGGAATCGAACCAAAGCGAAACTATTTATGCCGAACATAGCCCTAAGATACCAGAAGAACCTGAAGCCATAAGATCCTACCTTGTAGTTCTAATTTTCTAGTTTTGACGATAAAAATAAAACCTGTTCCAAACAAAATGCAATGGAATCGAACCAGAGCGCAACTATTTATGCCGAACATTGCCCTATGATACCTGAAGCCTTAAGATCCAACGTTCTAGTTCTAACTTTCTAGTCTCGACGAAATAAATAAAATCTGTTCCAAACAAAACGCAATGGAATCGAACCAAAGCGCAACTATTTATGCCGAACACAGTCCTATGATACCTGAAGCCTTAAGATCCAACGTTCTAGTTCTAATTTTCTAAAATAAAACCTGTTCCAAACAAAATGCAATGGAATCGAACCAAAGCGCAACTATTTATGCCGAACATAGCCCTATGATACCTGAAGCCTCAAGATCCAACGTTATAATTCTAACTTTCTAGTTTTTACGCAAAAATAAAACCTGTTCCAAACAAAAAGCAATGGATCGAACCAAAGCGAAACTATCTTTACCGAGCAGAGCCCTAAGATACCTGAAGCCTTAAATTGATCCTGCTAGTCCTAATTTTCTAGTTTTTAAGAAAAAAAATAAACCTGTTCCAAGCAAAATGCAATGGAATCGAACCAGAGTGCAACTACTTATGCCGAACATAGCCCTATGATACCTTAAGCCTTAAGATCCAATGTTCTAGTTCTAATTTTCTAGTTTTTACGAAAAAAAAACCTGTTCCAAACAAAATGCAATGGAATCGATCCAAAGCGCAACTACTTGTGCCGAACATAGCCCTATGATACCTGAAGCCTTAAGATCCAACGTTCTAGTTCTAATTTTCTAGTTTTTACGAAAAAAAATAAAACCTGTTTCAAACAAAATGCAATGGAATCGAACCAAAGCGCAACTATCTAAACCGAGCAGAGCTCTAAGATACCTGAAGCCTTAATTAGATCCTGCTAGTTCTAATTTTCTAGTTTATAAGAAAAAAAATAAAACCTGTTCCAAAACAAAATGCAATGGAATCGAACCAAAGCGAAACTATTTATGCCGAACCATAAGATCCAACGTTTTAGTTCTAATTTTCTAAAATAAAACCTGTTCCAAACACAATGCAATGGAATCGAACCAGAGTGCAACTACTTATGCCGAACATAGCCCTATGATACCTGAAGCCTTAAGATCCAATGTTCTAGTTCTAATTTTCTAGTTTTTACGAAAAAAAAAACCTGTTCCAAACAAAATGCAACGGAATCGATCCAAAGCGCAACTACTTGTGCCGAACATAGCCCTATGATACCTGAAGCCTTAAGATCCAACGTTCTAGTTCTAATTTTCTAGTTTTTACGAAAAAAAATAAAACCTGTTTCAAACAAAATGCAATGGAATCGAACCAAAGCGCAACTATCTAAACCGAGCAGAGCCCTAAGATACCTGAAGCCTTAAATTGATCCTGCTAGTTCTAATTTTCTAGTTTATAAGAAAAAAAAAATAAACCTGTTCCAAACAAAATGCAATGGAATCGAACCAGAGCGCAACTACTTATGCCGAACATAGCCCTATGATACCTGAAGCTTTAAGATCCAATGTTCTAGTTCTAATTTTCTAGTTTTTACGAAAAAAAACCTGTTCCAAACAAAAAGCAATGGAATCGAACCAAAGCGCAACTATCTTTACCGAGCAGAGCCCTAAGATACCTGAAGCCTTAAGATCCAACGTTCTAGTTCTAACTTTCTAGTTTCGACGAAAAAAAAAATAAAACCTAATCCAAACAAAATGCAATGGAATCGAACCAGAGCGCAACTATTTATGCCGAACATAGCCCTATGATACCTGAAGCCTTAAGATCCAACGTTCTAGTTCTAACTTTCTAGTTTCGACGAAAAAAATTAAACCTGTTCCAAACAAAAAGCAATGGAATCGAACCAGAGCGCAACTACTTATGCCGAACATAGCCCTATGATACCTGAAGCCTTAAGATCCAACGTTCTAGTTCTAACTTTCTAGTTTTTAAGAAAAAATAAAACCTGTTCCAAACAAAATGCAATGGAATCGAACCAAAGCGAAACCATTCATGCCGAACATAGCCATATGATACCTGAAGCCTCAAGATCCAACGTTATAATTCTAACTTTCTAGTGTTTACGCAAAAATAAAACCTGTTCCAAACAAAAAGCAATGGAATCGAACCAAAGCGCAACTATCTTTAACGAGCAGAGCCCTAAGATACCTGAAGCCTTAAATTGATCCTTCTAAGTCTAATTTTCTAGTTTATAAGAAATAAAAATAAAACCTTTCCAAACAAAATGCAATGGAATCGAACCAAAGCGAAACTATTTATGCCGAACATAGCCCTAAGATACCAGAAGAACCTGAAGCCATAAGATCCAACGTTCTAGTTCTAATTTTCTAGTTTTGACGAAAAAAATAAAACCTGTTCCAAACAAAATGCAACGGAATCGAACCAGAGCGCAACTATTTATGCCGAACATAGCCCTATGATACCTGAAGCCTTTTGATCCAACGTTCTAGTTTGATCCACCAAAGCGCAACTATCTTTACCGAGCAGAGCCCTAAGATACCTGAAGCCTTAAGATCCAACGTTCTAGTTCTAACTTTCTAGTTTCGACGAAAAAAAAAATAAAACCTAATCCAAACAAAATGCAATGGAATCGAACCAGAGCGCAACTATTTATGCCGAACATAGCCCTATGATACCTGAAGCCTTAAGATCCAACGTTCTAGTTCTAACTTTCTAGTTTCGACGAAAAAAATTAAACCTGTTCCAAACAAAAAGCAATGGAATCGAACCAGAGCGCAACTACTTATGCCGAACATAGCCCTATGATACCTGAAGCCTTAAGATCCAACGTTCTAGTTCTAACTTTCTAGTTTTTAAGAAAAAATAAAACCTGTTCCAAACAAAATGCAATGGAATCGAACCAAAGCGAAACCATTTATGCCGAACATAGCCCTATGATACCTGAAGCCTCAAGATCCAACGTTATAATTCTAACTTTCTAGTGTTTACGCAAAAATAAAACCTGTTCCAAACAAAAAGCAATGGAATCGAACCAAAGCGCAACTATCTTTACCGAGCAGAGCCCTAAGATACCTGAAGCCTCAAAATTGATCCTTCTAAGTCTAATTTTCTAGTTTATAAGAAATAAAAATAAAACCTTTCCAAACAAAATGCAATGGAATCGAACCAAAGCGAAACTACTTATGCCGAACATAGCCCTAAGATACCTGAAGAACCTGAAGCCTTAAATCCAACGTTCTAGTTCTAACTTCTAACAAAACACTTCTAACAAAACTAACTTCTAACAAAAAGCAATGGAATCGAACCAAAGCGCAACTATTTATGCCGAACATAGCCCTATGATACCTGAAGCCTCAAGATCCAACGTTATAATTCTAACTTTCTAGTTTTTACGCAAAAATAAAACCTGTTCCATACAAAAAGCAATGGAATCGAATCAAAGCGCAACTGTCTTTACCGAGCAGAGCCCTAAGATACCTGAAGCCTTAAATTGATCCTTCTAAGTCTAATTTTCTAGTTTATAAGAAATAAAAATAAAACCTTTCCAAACAAAATGCAATGGAATCGAACCAAAGCGAAACTATTTATGCCGAACATAGCCCTAAGATACCAGAAGAACCTGAAGCCATAAGATCCTACCTTGTAGTTCTAATTTTCAAGTTTTGACGATAAAAATAAAACCTGTTCCAAACAAAATGCAATGGAATCGAACCAGAGCGCAACTATTTATGCCGAACATTGCCCTATGATACCTGAAGCCTTAAGATCCAACGTTCTAGTTCTAACTTTCTAGTCTCGACGAAATAAATAAAATCTGTTCCAAACAAAACGCAATGGAATCGAACCAAAGCGCAACTATTTATGCCGAACACAGTCCTATGATACCTGAAGCCTTAAGATCCAACGTTCTAGTTCTAATTTTCTAAAATAAAACCTGTTCCAAACAAAATGCAATGGAATCGAACCAAAGCGCAACTATTTATGCCGAACATAGCCCTATGATACCTGAAGCCTCAAGATCCAACGTTATAATTCTAACTTTCTAGTTTTTACGCAAAAATAAAACCTGTTCCAAACAAAAAGCAATGGATCGAACCAAAGCGAAACTATCTTTACCGAGCAGAGCCCTAAGATACCTGAAGCCTTAAATTGATCCTGCTAGTCCTAATTTTCTAGTTTTTAAGAAAAAAAATAAACCTGTTCCAAGCAAAATGCAATGGAATCGAACCAGAGTGCAACTACTTATGCCGAACATAGCCCTATGATACCTTAAGCCTTAAGATCCAATGTTCTAGTTCTAATTTTCTAGTTTTTACGAAAAAAAAAACCTGTTCCAAACAAAATGCAATGGAATCGATCCAAAGCGCAACTACTTGTGCCGAACATAGCCCTATGATACCTGAAGCCTTAAGATCCAACGTTCTAGTTCTAATTTTCTAGTTTTTACGAAAAAAAATAAAACCTGTTTCAAACAAAAAGCAATGGAATCGAACCAAAGCGCAACTATCTAAACCGAGCAGAGCTCTAAGATACCTGAAGCCTTAATTAGATCCTGCTAGTTCTAATTTTCTAGTTTATAAGAAAAAAAATAAAACCTGTTCCAAACAAAATGCAATGGAATCGAACCAAAGCGAAACTATTTATGCCGAACCATAAGATCCAACGTTCTAGTTCTAATTTTCTAAAATAAAACCTGTTCCAAACACAATGCAATGGAATCGAACCAAAGCGCAACTATTTATGCCGAACATAGCCCTATGATACCTGAAGCCTCAAGATCCAACGTTATAATTCTAACTTTCTAGTTTTTACGCAAAAATAAAACCTGTTCCATACAAAAAGCAATGGAATCGAATCAAAGCGCAACTGTCTTTACCGAGCAGAGCCCTAAGATACCTGAAGCCTTAAATTGATCCTTCTAAGTCTAATTTTCTAGTTTATAAGAAATAAAAATAAAACCTTTCCAAACAAAATGCAATGGAATCGAACCAAAGCGAAACTATTTATGCCGAACATAGCCCTAAGATACCAGAAGAACCTGAAGCCATAAGATCCTACCTTGTAGTTCTAATTTTCTAGTTTTGACGATAAAAATAAAACCTGTTCCAAACAAAATGCAATGGAATCGAACCAGAGCGCAACTATTTATGCCGAACATTGCCCTATGATACCTGAAGCCTTAAGATCCAACGTTCTAGTTCTAACTTTCTAGTCTCGACGAAATAAATAAAATCTGTTCCAAACAAAACGCAATGGAATCGAACCAAAGCGCAACTATTTATGCCGAACACAGTCCTATGATACCTGAAGCCTTAAGATCCAACGTTCTAGTTCTAATTTTCTAAAATAAAACCTGTTCCAAACAAAATGCAATGGAATCGAACCAAAGCGCAACTATTTATGCCGAACATAGCCCTATGATACCTGAAGCCTCAAGATCCAACGTTATAATTCTAACTTTCTAGTTTTTACGCAAAAATAAAACCTGTTCCAAACAAAAAGCAATGGATCGAACCAAAGCGAAACTATCTTTACCGAGCAGAGCCCTAAGATACCTGAAGCCTTAAATTGATCCTGCTAGTCCTAATTTTCTAGTTTTTAAGAAAAAAAATAAACCTGTTCCAAGCAAAATGCAATGGAATCGAACCAGAGTGCAACTACTTATGCCGAACATAGCCCTATGATACCTTAAGCCTTAAGATCCAATGTTCTAGTTCTAATTTTCTAGTTTTTACGAAAAAAAAAACCTGTTCCAAACAAAATGCAATGGAATCGATCCAAAGCGCAACTACTTGTGCCGAACATAGCCCTATGATACCTGAAGCCTTAAGATCCAACGTTCTAGTTCTAATTTTCTAGTTTTTACGAAAAAAAATAAAACCTGTTTCAAACAAAATGCAATGGAATCGAACCAAAGCGCAACTATCTAAACCGAGCAGAGCTCTAAGATACCTGAAGCCTTAATTAGATCCTGCTAGTTCTAATTTTCTAGTTTATAAGAAAAAAAATAAAACCTGTTCCAAAACAAAATGCAATGGAATCGAACCAAAGCGAAACTATTTATGCCGAACCATAAGATCCAACGTTCTAGTTCTAATTTTCTAAAATAAAACCTGTTCCAAACACAATGCAATGGAATCGAACCAGAGTGCAACTACTTATGCCGAACATAGCCCTATGATACCTGAAGCCTTAAGATCCAATGTTCTAGTTCTAATTTTCTAGTTTTTACGAAAAAAAAAACCTGTTCCAAACAAAATGCAACGGAATCGATCCAAAGCGCAACTACTTGTGCCGAACATAGCCCTATGATACCTGAAGCCTTAAGATCCAACGTTCTAGTTCTAATTTTCTAGTTTTTACGAAAAAAAATAAAACCTGTTTCAAACAAAATGCAATGGAATCGAACCAAAGCGCAACTATCTAAACCGAGCAGAGCCCTAAGATACCTGAAGCCTTAAATTGATCCTGCTAGTTCTAATTTTCTAGTTTATAAGAAAAAAAAAATAAACCTGTTCCAAACAAAATGCAATGGAATCGAACCAGAGCGCAACTACTTATGCCGAACATAGCCCTATGATACCTGAAGCTTTAAGATCCAATGTTCTAGTTCTAATTTTCTAGTTTTTACGAAAAAAAACCTGTTCCAAACAAAAAGCAATGGAATCGAACCAAAGCGCAACTATCTTTACCGAGCAGAGCCCTAAGATACCTGAAGCCTTAAGATCCAACGTTCTAGTTCTAACTTTCTAGTTTCGACGAAAAAAAAAATAAAACCTAATCCAAACAAAATGCAATGGAATCGAACCAGAGCGCAACTATTTATGCCGAACATAGCCCTATGATACCTGAAGCCTCAAGATCCAACGTTCTAGTTCTAACTTTCTAGTTTCGACGAAAAAAATTAAACCTGTTCCAAACAAAAAGCAATGGAATCGAACCAGAGCGCAACTACTTATGCCGAACATAGCCCTATGATACCTGAAGCCTTAAGATCCAACGTTCTAGTTCTAACTTTCTAGTTTTTAAGAAAAAATAAAACCTGTTCCAAACAAAATGCAATGGAATCGAACCAAAGCGAAACCATTCATGCCGAACATAGCCCTATGATACCTGAAGCCTCAAGATCCAACGTTATAATTCTAACTTTCTAGTGTTTACGCAAAAATAAAACCTGTTCCAAACAAAAAGCAATGGAATCGAACCAAAGCGCAACTATCTTTAACGAGCAGAGCCCTAAGATACCTGAAGCCTTAAATTGATCCTTCTAAGTCTAATTTTCTAGTTTATAAGAAATAAAAATAAAACCTTTCCAAACAAAATGCAATGGAATCGAACCAAAGCGAAACTATTTATGCCGAACATAGCCCTAAGATACCAGAAGAACCTGAAGCCATAAGATCCAACGTTCTAGTTCTAATTTTCTAGTTTTGACGAAAAAAATAAAACCTGTTCCAAACAAAATGCAACGGAATCGAACCAGAGCGCAACTATTTATGCCCAACATAGCCCTATGATACCTGAAGCCTTTTGATCCAACGTTCTAGTTTGATCCACCAAAGCGCAACTATCTTTACCGAGCAGAGCCCTAAGATACCTGAAGCCTTAAGATCCAACGTTCTAGTTCTAACTTTCTAGTTTCGACGAAAAAAAAAATAAAACCTAATCCAAACAAAATGCAATGGAATCGAACCAGAGCGCAACTATTTATGCCGAACATAGCCCTATGATACCTGAAGCCTTAAGATCCAACGTTCTAGTTCTAACTTTCTAGTTTCGACGAAAAAAATTAAACCTGTTCCAAACAAAAAGCAATGGAATCGAACCAGAGCGCAACTACTTATGCCGAACATAGCCCTATGATACCTGAAGCCTTAAGATCCAACGTTCTAGTTCTAACTTTCTAGTTTTTAAGAAAAAATAAAACCTGTTCCAAACAAAATGCAATGGAATCGAACCAAAGCGAAACCATTTATGCCGAACATAGCCCTATGATACCTGAAGCCTCAAGATCCAACGTTATAATTCTAACTTTCTAGTGTTTACGCAAAAATAAAACCTGTTCCAAACAAAAAGCAATGGAATCGAACCAAAGCGCAACTATCTTTACCGAGCAGAGCCCTAAGATACCTGAAGCCTCAAAATTGATCCTTCTAAGTCTAATTTTCTAGTTTATAAGAAATAAAAATAAAACCTTTCCAAACAAAATGCAATGGAATCGAACCAAAGCGAAACTATTTATGCCGAACATAGCCCTAAGATACCTGAAGAACCTGAAGCCTTAAATCCAACGTTCTAGTTCTAACTTCTAACAAAACACTTCTAACAAAACTAACTTCTAACAAAAAGCAATGGAATCGAACCAAAGCGCAACTATTTATGCCGAACATAGCCCTATGATACCTGAAGCCTCAAGATCCAACGTTATAATTCTAACTTTCTAGTTTTTACGCAAAAATAAAACCTGTTCCATACAAAAAGCAATGGAATCGAATCAAAGCGCAACTGTCTTTACCGAGCAGAGCCCTAAGATACCTGAAGCCTTAAATTGATCCTTCTAAGTCTAATTTTCTAGTTTATAAGAAATAAAAATAAAACCTTTCCAAACAAAATGCAATGGAATCGAACCAAAGCGAAACTATTTATGCCGAACATAGCCCTAAGATACCAGAAGAACCTGAAGCCATAAGATCCTACCTTGTAGTTCTAATTTTCAAGTTTTGACGATAAAAATAAAACCTGTTCCAAACAAAATGCAATGGAATCGAACCAGAGCGCAACTATTTATGCCGAACATTGCCCTATGATACCTGAAGCCTTAAGATCCAACGTTCTAGTTCTAACTTTCTAGTCTCGACGAAATAAATAAAATCTGTTCCAAACAAAACGCAATGGAATCGAACCAAAGCGCAACTATTTATGCCGAACACAGTCCTATGATACCTGAAGCCTTAAGATCCAACGTTCTAGTTCTAATTTTCTAAAATAAAACCTGTTCCAAACAAAATGCAATGGAATCGAACCAAAGCGCAACTATTTATGCCGAACATAGCCCTATGATACCTGAAGCCTCAAGATCCAACGTTATAATTCTAACTTTCTAGTTTTTACGCAAAAATAAAACCTGTTCCAAACAAAAAGCAATGGATCGAACCAAAGCGAAACTATCTTTACCGAGCAGAGCCCTAAGATACCTGAAGCCTTAAATTGATCCTGCTAGTCCTAATTTTCTAGTTTTCAAGAAAAAAAATAAACCTGTTCCAAGCAAAATGCAATGGAATCGAACCAGAGTGCAACTACTTATGCCGAACATAGCCCTATGATACCTTAAGCCTTAAGATCCAATGTTCTAGTTCTAATTTTCTAGTTTTTACGAAAAAAAAAACCTGTTCCAAACAAAATGCAATGGAATCGATCCAAAGCGCAACTACTTGTGCCGAACATAGCCCTATGATACCTGAAGCCTTAAGATCCAACGTTCTAGTTCTAATTTTCTAGTTTTTACGAAAAAAAATA